>CATLJY010000498.1:0-29485 GCA_949987705.1 Thereva unica | reverse complement strand
TCTCAAGAGGGCGGATTACCATTTTCTTCACAACCCCCTCGACATGGGTATCAAATGAAAGGGTATGATAAGTAGAATACAATAAGCTATGTCTTTATATCCATGGCGGCCTTCTCAAGAGGGCGGACTACCATTTCTTCACCACGACCTCGACATAGCTATCAATTGAAAGGGTATCATAAGTAGAGTACCATAAGCGATATAATATACTCAATATCTGGTTAGATCCATGGCTGTCATCTCAAGAGGGCGGATTACCATTTTCTTCACAACCCCCTCGACATGGGTATCAAATGAAAGGGTATGATAAGTAGAATACAATAAGCTATGTCTTTATATCTATGGCGACTGTCTCAAGAGGGCGGACTACCATTTCTTCACCACCACCTCGACATAGGTATCAATTGAAAGGGTATCATAAGTAGAATACCATAAACGATAATACTCAATATCTGGTTAGATCCATGGCTGTCATCTCAAGAGGGCGGATTACCATTTTCTTCACAACCCTCTCGACATGGGTATCAAATGAAAGGGTATGAAAAGTAGAATACAATAAGCTATGTCTTTGTATCCATGGCGGCCGTCTCATGAGGGCGGACTACCATTTCTTCATCACCACCTCGACATAGTTATCAATTGAAAGGGTATCATAAGTAGAATACCATAAGCGATATAATATACTCAATATCTGGTTAGATCCATGGCTGTCATCTCAAGAGGGCGGATTACCATTTTCTTCACAACCCCCTCGACATGGGTATCAAATGAAAGGGTATGATAAGTAGAATACAATAAGCTATGTCTTTATATCCATGGCGGCCGTCTCAAGAGGGCGGACTACCATTTATTCACCACCACCTCGACATAGGTATCAATTGAAAGGGTATCATAAGTAGAATACCATAAACGATAATACTCAATATCTGGTTAGATCCATGGCTGTCATCTCAAGAGGGCGGATTACCATTTTCTTCACAACCCTCTCGACATGGGTATCAAATGAAAGGGTATGATAAGTAGAATACAATAAGCTATGTCTTTGTATCCATGGCGGCCGTCTCATGAGGGCGGACTACCATTTCTTCATCACCACCTCGACATAGCTATCAATTGAAAGGGCATCATAAGTAGAGTACCATAAGCGATATAATATACTCAATATCTGGTTAGATCCATGGCTGTCATCTCAAGAGGGCGGATTACCATTTTCTTCACAACCCCCTCGACATGGGTATCAAATGAAAGGGAATGATAAGTAGAACATAATAAGCTATATAGTATACTCAATATCTGGTTAGATGCATGGCGGTCATCTCAAGAGGACGGATTACCATTTTCTTCACAACCCCCTCGACATGGGTATCAAATGAAAGGGAATGATAAGTAGAACACAATAAGCGATTTAGTATACTCAAAATATATTTAGATCCACGGCCGTTATCTCAAGAGGGCGGATTACCATTTTCCTCACAACCCCCTCGACATGGGTATCAAATGAAAGGGAATGATAAGTAGAACACAATAAGCGATTTAGTATACTCAAAATATATTTAGATCCACGGCGGTTATGTCAAGAAAGCGGATACCCATTTTCTTTACATAGCCCATCGACATGGGTATCAAATGAAAGGGTATCATAACTAGAACACACTAGCATGAAATAATTAAACACGTGCATTTACGAACGAATTCAAAGGAACACTCGAACAAGGTCATTAGATCAGCATGTTGAAAGAAAAATCGAGCTGGTTATGGATCAATAATTCCATAGTACAGAAAAAATCTTGGCCGAGAAACTCGAAAGGAGCTTTTGTTTGTTTTTTTACAAAGGCAATAATATTAATTTGAATTGCTGCATTTTGTTATTTTGTTATTACCTACTTATAAAATAAATAAAAAAATATAATGAACAATTAAATACATAAAATTTCTTTATACAGAAGATTATTTATTTTTTATTTTAGAATGTATTAAAACAAAAAAGAGTGATGTCCCACCAAAAAAACATTAAAAATGTGAATTAGAAGTTCGTGGGCGCGGAAATTATTTATTGGGACAGTTTAAAACACACTTATAACAAAAAGAAGTGATATGGATTAGTCAAGATGAATCGTTAATAGCATGAAATAATTAAACACGTGCATTTACGAACGAATTCAAAGGAATTTTACAACAATTTTAGAGCATGAATCTTAGCTGCCCTTCGAAATGTAACAAATTTTATTAGAAATACTATAGACTGAGCCACACTGAATTCAGCAAAGATTCATGCTAGGTATACAACGAACGCGCCAGCCAACTTTTTCGCGGTTGATAATACTTTATTGAGTTTTAAATAAAAATTGGCAGTTATATAATTCCTTTGAATTCGTTCGTAAATGCACGTGTTTAATTATTTCATGCTATTAACGATTCATCTTGACTAATCCATATCACTTCTTTTTGTTATAAGTGTGTTTTAAACTGTCCCAATAAATAATTTCCGCGCCCACGAACTTCTAATTCACATTTTTAATGTTTTTTTGGTGGGATAATTCTTATCAACCAAAATTCGTAAGTAAGGAACTTTTTAACGTAGATGTAAGAAATAATTCGGAAAATAACGAAAGTGATTTTATATATACAAATGATAACTATTACGATAATTTAGATAGATATTATAACTATGAAGAATTAGATAACCATTATAGTCAAGGGATAGATTCCTTACAAATAAGTGATATAACAGCTGATGAAAATCCTGCACTAGATGACACAAATTTTCGTACATCTGGCCCAACGAAAGCGTTGGATACATAGACATAAATAAACACCGATACATACTGCCCTACATAAATATTTCATCCCCTTTCGGTCGTCCTCTGAAATTTTTAATTGATACAGGAGCATCTTCATCTTTCATAAATCCTGAATATGTACTTCCCCAAGATATTCTGGAAGCGAACCCGACCATAATCTCTACAGTTCTCAACAAATATAAATTAGATAAACAAGTTATTTTCCCAAATTTTATAGAATTCAGGCAACCAGGTAAAACAAGATTTCTCATATTCAAATTTCACGGATATTTCGATGGGTTATTAGGACTAGATACCCTCAAAAGTCTTGGTGCTAAAGTTAACTTGGAAAACGACCAACTAGTCGTTAAACAAGCAATTATTCCACTTTCTTTCAAACCAAATCTTACTTCGGGAAAACATGTAATCCCTGCGAAAACCAAAGTTCTTATTGGAATGCCTGTAGATGTTCGAAACGGAGACATCTATACTAATACTTTACAAATTTCGCCACACCTCTATGTATCAGAAGGTATTTACAAATCAATCGATTGGTATAGCTTCATGGAAATCGTGAACCAATCTGATCGCGACCAAATACTATTTTTAGAACAGCCCCTAAAAGTCAGTCCATTCTCATCAAATGAGTATACGGAAGTTAACAATCTCAATGTAGAGTGCACCGTTGACTCTAACATATCTCGCACGGATATAACCGATTTAATCCGCACATCCCATCTAAATAACGAAGAAAAGAGATCACTTTTAAATGTATGCAAATATTTCGAAGATATATTCTTCAAAGAAGGTCAAAATCTCACCTTCACCAATCAAATAAAACACTGCATACCGACCACCGATGACGTACCTATTTATGTAAAATCTTACAGATATCCGTACGTACACAAGATGGAGGTCCAAAAACAGATCAGCGAAATGCTGAACCAAGGTATAATACAGCATAGTTATTCTCCTTGGAGTTCACCCGTCTGGATCGTGCCTAAAAAACAGGACGCCAGCGGTAGACAGAAGTGGCGGTTAGTCATTGACTACCGAAAACTCAACGAGAAGACCATTAGTGACAAATACCCTTTACCTAATATCAGTGAGATTTTAGATAAATTGGGTAAATGTATGTACTTCTCTACCCTAGACCTTGCTAGTGGGTTCCACCAGATCGAAATGAGTCCTAAAGATATTCCAAAAACGGCCTTCACGGTCGAAGGAGGACACTTCGAATACGTCAGAATGCCTTTCGGGCTGAAAAACGCCCCTTCAACCTTCCAACGCGTGATGGATAATGTTCTGAAAGACCTTGTAGGCAAGATATGCTTAGTCTACCTGGACGACATTATCGTTTTCTCGACCTCTCTGCAGGAACACTGCGAAAATCTGACGAAGGTATTTCAGAGATTGCAAAATGCCAATCTTAAAGTTCAACTCGACAAATCCGAATTTTTACGCAAGGAAATTGCATTTCTCGGACATGTCGTAACCACGAACGGCGTTAAACCCAACCCTGAGAAAATCCGAGCAATTAAGGATTTTCCTATCCCACGCACTACCAAAGAGATAAAATCTTTCTTAGGTCTCCTGGGTTATTATCGTAAATTTATTAAAGACTTTGCGAAGCTCACGAAACCACTCACTGAATGCTTAAAAAAGGGACGCAAAATTGAACTCAGTGATACATATGTAAAAACCTTCGAGATGTGTAAAGACATTCTCACCAATGACCCTATTCTTCAGTACCCAGATTTCTCAAAGCCATTCATATTGTCAACAGACGCTAGCAACTTTGCTATTGGCGCTGTTTTGTCCCAAGGTGCTATCGGTATTGACAAACCAATTTGCTACGCAAGTAGAACCCTGACCACTTCAGAAATAAACTATTCGACCATTGAAAAAGAATTGCTCGCGATAGTATGGGCTACCAAATACTTTCGCCCGTATCAGTTTAGCCATTCCTTTACAATAGTCACAGATCATAAGCCACTCATCTGGCTAATGAACCTTAAAGAGCCCAATTCTAGGCTTATCCGATGGCGATTGAAATTGGAAGAATATGATTATAAAATCATCTATAAGAAAGGGACACTAAACTCCAATGCTGACGCACTAAGTCGCATCAAGCTCAGTAATACAGAAAACGTCGAAATAAATGCTAACGAAACGACAACAAATACCTCCACACAATCTGTTAATGGCTCTACCATACATTCTGCCGAAGAAGATTTAAATGATGGCATCCCGATATCGGAAAGACCATTAAATGAATTCAGTATCCAATTAATTTTAGAGAAATCTAATCAAACACCCCCAATGTCAGTTCAGGTACCATTTAAAAATAAACAAAGGCGCATAATTCGTTCGCCAAATTTCTCAGAAGAAGATATAGCCGACATTTGCAAACGATATCTTCCTCCAAATAAACTAATACCAATCCTAACGGATGATGACACTTTCCGACTTGTTCAAAACACGTATTCCATTTATTTCTCAAGGTACAGAACAGTTAAACTGATTCGATGCACAGAAGTACTGAATGATATCATAAAAGAAGACGATCAGGATAAATTAATATACGATTACCATAACCAAAATAATCACAGAGGCATAAATGAAACGCTGTTACATCTCAAAAGAGATTCATATTTCCCCTATATGAAAACAAAGATTACAAAACTAGTCAACAATTGCAAAACATGCCAATTATTACAGTATGATCGAAATCCTCCGAAACCAGCATACGAGATCCCTGAGACTCCGGCAAAACCTTTAGATATAATCCATATCGATATCTACTCTATTAGAAATCAACAAATCTTAACGATAATTGATAAATTTTCCAAATTTGCCGCCGCTTATACCATACCAGTTAGAAGTAGTCTAACAGTGATTAAAGCACTGAAACATTTTATAAGCCTTCACGGCATACCCAAAAAAGTAGTCTCCGACCAAGGAGGAGAATTTATTTCGTCTATATTTCAAGATTTTTGTAATCAGTACAACATTCACCACCACATAACGTCTTTCCAACAAAGCAGTAGCAATGCACCCGTTGAACGCATGCATTCTACATTAACTGAAATTTATCGCATCATATTTGAGAAACAAAAAGAAATGGACCATGAAGACATATTAAATGAAACAATAACAACATATAACAATTCCATACACTCCGCGACCAAACTCACCCCCTTTGAACTATTCTATGGCAGGACGTATTTATTTAATAAGAATTTAAAGTATAATGATGAACATGATTATTTAAGAAAGCTTAATGAATTCCAAGAAATATTATACCCAACAATTAAAGCTCAATTAGAAGAGAAAACAAATAATAATATTAATAAGTTAAATAAAAATAGGGAAGATCCTAAAGAATTTCAAGTAAATAGCATAGTATATAGGAAAGAGTTTAGACGTAATAAGCTTACCCCTAGATTCTCTAAACATAAGATTAAAGAAAATAACAAAGTCTCAATTATAACTCACCAAAATAGAAAAATTCATAAGAGTAAACTAAAGAATAAACGAAAATTTCAGGCTAACGATAACCATACTGGGACAGAAATTAGAAATACAGGACCTAACACAACAACAAATGTATGAATGCAATCAGAAATAAAGAAACCGCCTTTCGAGCTTACAAGAGCTCCCCGAGTGAATCGCTCCGTTTAGAGTATATAAAACTGAGAAATTCCTGCAAAGTCACCATCAGGAATGTCAAAAATTCATTTGACAACAAATTGAGAAGTAAACTCTTTAATGCAACCTCTGGTAGCAAGAACTTCTGGTCCTTGGTAAGTTCCATCAAGAAGAATTTCACCACCTCCACAACTCCTTCATTCATCCACGATGAAAAGGTGATAACAGACAGCAAATCCAAGGCCGATTTATTAGCATCTCTGTTTGCTTCAAATTCTTCTCTACCCCAAAATGATACGCTACCCCCGGTCCTCGAGCACAGCGCTCATTTAATGGACAGGGTTTTCTTCAGGACTCGCGAGGTGTACAGGTGCCTCAAGGAGCTCGATGTCAACAAATCCACTGGACCCGATAATATACCCCCTATCGTCTTAAAACAATGCGCGTCACCTTTGGCTAAACCTCTGCGCAAACTTTTTGCCCTATCATACTCCTCCGGAGTTTACCCAGACTCTTGGAAACTTGCCCATGTTCAGCCAATTCCGAAAAAAGGTGAAGCCAGCGACCCCTTAAACTACCGCCCAATAGCAATTACTTCTATTCTCTCCAAAACCATGGAGACGATAATCAACAAAAAGCTTATGGGATATCTAGAATCCAGCCAACTTATAAACGACAAACAATACGGCTTCCGACAAAAAAGATCCACTGGTGATCTTTTAGTTTGCCTAACCGAACACCTCAGCCGTAGTCTGCATGGATCCGGTGAGTCTAGTCTGGTTGCTCTTGATATCTCCAAGGCTTTTGATAGAGTATGGCACTCAGCCTTGTTAGCTAAACTCAAAGCTATTGGAATTGACTCGCTTCTCTATAAGTGGGTTGAGGGTTTCCTTTCCGGCCGTTCAATTAAGGTAGTTTTGGATGGCGTCAAATCTGAATCTCACCCCATCTCTGCGGGGGTCCCCCAGGGGTCAATTTTATCACCGGCCCTATTTCTTATCTTTATAAATGACCTACTTTCAATCCCCTCCAACTCACTTCTCAGCTTCGCTGACGACGGTACTCTACGTTACTCGTACAGCTTCGATACAAGACAGACACATGCCAGATCCTGTCTTGATGATCGTGAACTAATGTTCAACTCTATTAATAACGACATTGAACTTATGATAGATTGGGGAAAAAAGAATCGTGTCGAATTCAACCCCTCCAAAACCAAGTACTGTCTTATTTCAAAGAAAAAGATTAACACATCACCATCCTTGACAGTGGATGGCGTGGAAGTAAAGGCCGACCCATCCCTCCACATCTTAGGCGTGACATTAGCCAAAGACTTGCGATGGAATGACCATATATTCCAAATCGCCAAACAAGCATCCCAGTGCTTGGGATTTCTTAAGAGGTGCAGGTTCCTCCTCCAGCCATCGGCCCGTGCTGTTATTTATAAATCCTACATTCGGCCTCTTCTCGAATACAACTCCCTCATTTGGGGCGGCGCTCCAATAACAACCTTAGCATGGTTAGATAAGGTCCAAAAAAAGGCCCTTAAGTTAATTAATGACGATACCGCTTGCTCGACCATCGACCCCCTAGGCCACCGTAGGAATGTAGCAGCACTGACAAAATTTTATCGGTACTATCATAGTGACTGTTCCTTCGAGTTAAACGCTCTTTTGCCTCCACGGCAATCTTATACCCGCAACACCAGATTAGCCTACTCGTCCCATTCCCTGCACCTGCAACTACCCTTTTCACGCACTCAACAAGATATGAATTCGTTTGTAAATAGAACAACTCGACTGTGGAATAATCTCTCGCAGTCGGTATTTCCGAGCTCCTACAACATCCAAGAGTTCAAACGCAGGGTTCATCACCACCTTCTTCAATACCCTCCCGTACCTTCATAATCCCTAACCTATTCCCCCCACCCCTCCCCCGTACTAAGCTTACTGCTAGACATTGCACCATGACGTGACAAATGACATGACGGACTAGTAGTACAAAGGGTGACTCCTGAGCTTAGCACTACCACATAAAAAAAAAAAAAATACTGACAATGAAACTAGGAACAGCGAGGACCATACAAACATACAACAACCTACTGCACATAGTGAAACTTGACAACTACGAACAGGCAATAGACAAGATAACTGACTCACTAGAAACTTTCAATGACTTTTACGAACTGAAGGACTCGACTAATATAACTAAAATAAAATTATTAAACTTGCGACACAAATTAGACACGATAAAACCAATAGTTAGAAATAAAAGAGGCCTTATAAATGGCTTAGGTTCAATAGTTAAGACAATTACAGGTAATATGGATGCACCGGACACATATAGATTAGACAAAGAAATTGAAAGCTTGATGAAAAACCAAAATAACTTAAAAGCCGAAATTAATTCCCAAATAACCATAAATAATCGAATGTTAGAACGATTTGAGAATGTCACAACCCATATCAATAACCAACAAGATTCTTTAACCGCATATTTAAGGCACTATCAGCAACAAAAATTAAACAATAAAATAAATATTAGCAAAGAAATAACGAGGCACAGTCAATATTTAAACCAAATTAATTATAACATCGATCTATTAACAAACCACTTAACCGATTTATGAGTTACTGGGTTTACAAGCTTTTAATAGTAATTCCAAAATAATCTTTAATATCAGAGTACCCGTTTTAGCCAAAGAGACATATTCCATGCTCCACCTTATCCCACTTCCAATAAATAATACAAAGTCCATATCCACAAAACCCTACATAATCCACAACCCTAAAATTATCCAATATTTTGACGAAGTTTGCCCAAAAATAGAAGACATTTATTACTGCAAGGAATCAGCCTACCGGGAAACCACCAAGGACTCTACCTGCATCGGACGTCTTATACAAAACAAACCCGCAGAATGTAAACTCACAGAAGAACCATACACCTCAGAAATAATACAGCCAGAACCGAATTATATCCTGCTAATCAACATCCCAGAAACCACAATAAATTCATCTTGCGAATTAAATCACTTTAAAGTCAAAGGAAGTAAACTAATCCACTTCGATAACTGCTCCGTGGAAATCAACAACATCATCTACCTTGATCATCTCAGCAGCCATTGGGACGACATCCATATATATCCTTTGATGCCCACTACAGTAAACTTCACCTCAACCATAGAAGACCTGAAGCTACAAAAATTGAAATCCTACCACGTTGAAAACAAAAAAGCCATCGAAATCCTGGAAATAAAAACGGACAACCGAGATCACTTAACATTCGGAATTCTTCTAATCAATGCACTCTTCATCTCAGCAATTTTGATATACTTAACCTACAGAAGGACGAAAAACCGCAGCATCAACTTTCCGGATAACAACATAGGAATCACAGCATCAACCATATACAGGACCCACTCGGAGGAGATCCCAAGGACGCAGCTTTTGTGGCCAACGCTTCATTCTAACGGGGGAGTTACGTTCCCACATTAAATGCAGCATCAACATTACCTTGTTCATTTACATTAAATTCCTTCATTAAATTCTTTTGCTATATTTCTTTAGAAAATTGTCTGGACGGTTTCCGCCGCTCCAATTTCTCATTTTTATAAATGTACTTAATCAGCAAATTGCAAACATTAAATTTTACCTTTGATATATTTTCATAAGATTTTGTAAATCACTTACAGTATAACTTTCAAGGCGTAAACTCGTGTTGTTTAATAATATTATTATTTCGGAATTAAAAGTTGTTAATCAAATTGATTTCTTTTATTTAAACTTATCAGTGTTCTTTCTTTATTTAAAATTATATTTTTTTTGTGTATTGGCGGATCCCAATACATAACTCGCGCTCGTATTTTTTTTTGTCACTGTTTTTTTTATTTGTTTTTTTGTGCACTTTTTTATTTTTCTCGTAATCTTTTTGTGTAACAGTTTTGTTTTTTGTTTTTTTTGCATCTGTAAGTAGTTCCTTCACATTATTGGTCTTTACACATCTCATCGAATGAATTTTAGGATCAGAAGAAACTAAATGGTATCTCATTATATCCTCATTCGTAAGTTTTGGATTAGCTTTTCGAGTATTGTTTTCTCGACATCTTTTAAAATCTTTATTGCGACCTTCCTGCGCTTCTTCAGATAATAGTCCAATAGGTATTGCAAATGTATCTACCACAGATGCTCCATGAATTAAGAGTGCATGACAAGAGGAGGGCGTAGGGTACCATGGATATTTCTTAACATACAGTTTCGCTGTGTCTAAGCAATATTTACCAAAAGCGTTGACATCAATACAATTTTTCGACGCGATAGTTTGAAGAATAACATACAGTCTTTTTATAAATTCTAGATCGATCCCCGTAATTTCAGCTATCTTTTCGTAGTTTTGAAAGAATTTTCTAGCTGTATTACTATCATTCGCGTTACCTGCTGCTTGTTTGACTGTATCCACGAGTATATTTAATTCTTTTCTAATTCGATCAATAACTTCTCTTTTTTGCGCTTGTATAGCTGTCTTTTCCTCGTTGGTTAGCTTTTCATTATATTTTTCAACTTTTGCCCGAACTTTATATGACAAGTGTAGTACCCACTCCATATTTCTAATCCAAGCATGAAGTGTGGATAGACCAAACGAATATGCCTCATTCTTGGGTTGTTTCTTTAATATTATTTCCAAATTATTCATCTCTTTTGGAAGAGAATCACAAATAGAGCATCTTTGAGATGAAACAGTTTCTGTTAGGACTTGACGAACCTTACCATCCAGCATTGTGAGATGCAAAGTATGATTAAAAAGAATTTCATGTTCTTCAATGAATATTTTTGTTGGGATAAGCTTTCGAATTTGATCTTTCATGTCATCCATTTCAGACTTAACTAGTTCATTCGATTCCTTCTGGTAAATGAATTTAATAGGTCGGCAGAGTTTGGTTGAATTTGGGTATTTATTTTCCCAGAAATTAATACTATCATGCCTCCGTTGAGAAAATCTTAAAAATATAGGTACCATAGAAATAATGAAAACGCTGTTCCCTTCCTCATTTCTAGCTGCAGTGAAAGCCTGCTTGTATTGTGTGAAACCTGAGGTGCCATCGCACCCATATTTTGTAATTAACTCAAGATTAGCTTACTCCTTTTCGAGAACAGATTTTCTTATATTTTCAATTTCTAATATTCTTTGAGCTGAGTGATCTAGTACAGATAGTAGCTTAATCGATGCACTGGTTTCGGTAGCAATAAAATTAGGACAGCAGCTAGATTTAGCTTTGTTGATATATTTATATTCCGGTAATGCATTAATTTTCTTTTGCAAATTTTTTTTTCTAATAATGCAATATTGGGATTTAGTTAGTTTTGCATCTAAAAATATAGCTAACGCCTCATCAGGCGAGAAAATGTTTGAATCAAAATCATTTTCATTTGAAAAGCGAAAACTTTTCTTACAACTATCTAACAAGTCTTCAACTGGAATATTTTCTATCACTTTATCTAATCTTCTTTTTCTAGTAGAACTACTGGCTTCAGCATATGCCTTAGGTTCTTTTTTATTCGAAATAGTGGAAGAAAAGGTGAAAAATCCTTCCAACCATTTCGAATTTTGTGTAAAAAACCGCTCTTTCAAATACATCGAATTTTTGAACTTCTGTTTAAAAGTAGGCAAAAAGTGGCGATCTAATTTTATTTGAAGACTACGATAATCAAAAACTGAAAGTTTTGAAAAATCATACAGTGTCTTAAGATACACCAAAATAGTACCGCTATTTCTACAATTGCTTCCGAGAAGAGCAGATGCTAATTCTTTATTTGACACTAAAATGTACATAGTTTTAATAAAATAACAAGGATAAGTAGAAAATGTTTAATATCACTTTTTCACTGTCCGGTCTACCAATAAAATTGAGGGTGAATAACCAATTGTATATATTTACCTCTACTCTAAGAATTAATTTACACTTCACTTTAAGTTTTTAAATTAAAAATTCCACAAATGCTTATTAATATTAAAAATATTTGTTTATAATGTTAATGTAATAAGTAGATAAGGTGATCACTAATCGCATGTCGCTATTCACAACGCAATGGCAGTTTTCCACCACTACTAGACACGTGTTCTTTCATTTTTGAAAAAAAAAATAAAAAATAAAAAAAAATTAAAATTGATTCAAATATTACGTCGCAAATTTTCCTATGAATTTTTCCTATGAATTTCCTATGAATAATGTCCGAAGAGCCGCGCGGCCAAGACCGGATCCCGGTTGTAGAGCCGTTAAAGAAGGATGTCCGAAGAACTTTTATTCTACGGCCTTTACTTTTGAAGTTATTCTGCGTTATTCTTATTTAGAGACTTTTTCATCTTTTACTTATCCTTAATATTTTATTAGAACTATGGATATTTTAGTATCAAATAAAGAATTCTCATCTTCTTTTTTCGTCGAAAAATTGTATTGATGTCAACGCTTTTGGTAAATATTGCTTCAACACAGCGAAACTGCATGTTAAGAAATATCCATGGTACCCTACGCCCTCCTCTTGACGTGCACTCTTAATTCATGGAGCATCTGTGGTAGATACATTTGCAATACCTATTGGACTGTTATCTGAAGAAGCGCAGGAAGGTCGCAATAAAGATTTTAAAAGATGTCGAGAAAACAATACTCGAAAAGCTAATCCAAAACTTACGAATGAGGATATAATGAGATACCATTTAGTTTCTTCTGATCCTAAAATTCATTCGATGAGATGTGTAAAGACCAATAAAGTGAAGGAACTACTTACAGATGCAAAAGCTTTACTAATTAAAGATATTAGTTATGAATCTGATGCCGATTCTGATTCGGAAAGTAGTTAAATTGCAAGATCAATATTGCAAGAATATACACACACATACACACACCACATACACACACCACATACACACACACCACATACACACACCACATACACACAGATACACTAACTCCGCCATGCTGGTCCCAAGCCCGGAGCCCTGTTTATTAAAAAACAGGGAAAGAGGAGGGGTGTGGGAGGAGTAACACCTTTTGAAAACCTCATCTACACACTTAGGCAATAAAAGGGCACTGGAAGGCTTATGCGGATAATTTCCTATCAGTTACGAAATCATTCAGATCAAATATAATAATATCTATTTTTTGATACATTTATAGGGTGTTTTCGAAAGTAACCGAAGTTTCGTAGTTTTACCGCCATATTTTGAAATGAGGCAGCAATTATGAGACTAACCTGTTGTATGAATTATTTATGCAGAAATCGTACTTTGTGATATTTGGCAGTAATTTTAACAGTTGTCAACAAATAAATCAAAATTTTTTTTCGACAGATCGATAGCTGATTAAAAGACGAAGATTTAAAAAAAATTATTACGATAACTCAAATTTTCGGCCTGTTAGAGTAAATTTAATAGCAAAAAACGTGTTTTTTTTGTAAAAATTGGAACTTTCATTAATCATTAAAAAAAAACGAAAATGAAATTCCAAAATCCGGCTAGAGGGATCGATAGATAAATTCAAGATGAACATTTAAAAAAAAAATTTTGTCAATAGCTTAAAAATTACGACCTCTAGAGTAATTTGGGTGAAATATCAAAAATGTCGGCACTGTGCGTCGTTCCCACAATCTCGCGATGAGCTCCTCCGTGACTATTGCCAGCCAGCGCTCGAAGGGAGTGGAGGAAATCTGAGGGCTTTCTGTCTCCTGGTTCTTGAGCTGACAGTAGCTGCTCGAGACGTTTGGTCTCTGATAAACCATATTTGTCCAGCAGCTTTTGTTTCATGTCGTCATATCTTGCCGTCGTTATGTCCGACAAAATATGTGCGACGCTGGAAATCGCTTCTTCAGGCAGGGCCGGTATAATATGGAGTAGACGTGACTTATCAGAAGTCATGCCTGATATTGAAAATTGGGCCTCTGCCTGTATAAACCAGGAGACCGGACTATGAGTCCAAAAACCCGGAAAGTTAAATTTCGCCGAAACGGCGTCGGTATTTGAGCCAAATTACACGACCTATCACTTTCCCAGACTCACTTTCCAATCACTTCCAATAAACCGGTTTTTTAGACAAGGGGGCGCAGGGAAGTGCATGTGTTGGTCTCACTTGTGAATCCAAGAAAAATTTCGATCTCACAACAAATTACACTAACACAAGCATAACTTTTTTCACTGGGACTGCGATAATTATAAGAATTTTTGTTGTTTTGTGCACAACCACATAGACAATAGAATTGTTACACGGAAAAGAGGCAGAAATTTAAATGCACCGTGTAATACTCAAATTATACACAGACAGGTTTGACGTGAGTCCCAAGTAAATGGCCGTGTAATTTCACTCTTTGACATGCCTGGTTTCGGCCCTTCCACGGGCATTTCAATATCTTTGTAATAGCATAATGGCGCGACCATTTATTGGGCGCCACTTATGCGCGGTGTTACCCCCCTTAGCCATAAGCCCTGAAGAGAATGGCCAAGGAGCCAACACCATACATAAGAATTACAAAGCAAATTCGGAACTCCTACGCCGGCCACACGGAGTTATCTAGCTCGCCGGCGGGGTCGTGGGGTGTGTGGCCGGGACTTACCGAGGCTGGTTCACCACTTACCTGTGACTATGTAACTTGAATTCCGCCATCATTCTCCGCTCGTCGCCCGAGCCGCGTCAACCCTGAAAAGAAAGGATCCCCCCCTCAACCATTCCACCGAAAAAAATCTAACACAGAGCCATTCTCATGCTTATAATCATTTAATACGAAAACTCAACATAAACATTACATGCAATATCAACAACACGGATTAGTTGCCCATGTCAAATAAATGTGAACAAATACAATTAAAAAAAATTACATACGAGTTGCGTACTTTATGAACGTTAACAGTAAAGTGCGCAGTATTGGCCAATACCCCTCACTTTGTACAATGGATGGTACAATCACCAGAAGAGGAAAACAAAATTTCCTGAACCAACAAAAAAAACCAAAATGTAAATATCACAGACAAGGAGCAACACAAATCACAAATAAGTAAAAAGACTATTCTCAAGGTAATACCAAATACTATTAACTAGTTGGGATCCCCGTTACCGAAATTCGGTCACAAAACCAATAAATATATAAAATTCTCGATTTGTTCGAATTTAAATTCAATTTAAAAATTTTTATTTAAAAAAAAAATTATTCGCAATGGCGAATTTTTAATTACTATGAAACATTTCCATTGTCGCTCCAGAGCATCTAAAATTTCCCAGGATTTTTTTAATCGCATCCATGACGTCTTGCTTGGCTATGTGGTAAAATGATAAATGCCATTTACAGTGTCATTTGACAAATTACACTCAGAGCTAATCATTGCAAAGGCAGCATTATACGAACGAATATTTGCAAAAAAAATTTTAGAACGACTTTTAATACCACTTTCATTCGAAGTTAATCCTTCAAAAAAATTATTGAAAAAGTAATTTTGAGAAAGTGGAGGTAGATTAACTTTGCCTTTATGACAACACAAAGAAAATGCCTCAGTATTACGTAAAGTTACTTCAGTCAGAAAATGTTTGGCACGACAAAAATGACAACTCATATTAAAAGAACCACACGAAAACGAATCAAAATTAACCGGAATAACATTCAAAGCACATTTAAAAGAATCAGTCAAAATTTCTAAAGGTGCAATGAATCAATTAAAATTTCTAAAGGCATTCGCCAAAAAACGAACGGCAGCCCCTTACACAATACAACTCAATAATACTATACACAAAAGAGTATAAAAAAATGCACGCACAAAGTGGCCGAGTTTTTTTACGTCAGTTATGCCGCCAAAAATCCACACAAACGCTTGTTTTTCTCTGTTTCTCATTCGCTTCACTGAAACGGCATTTGTGTCAATCGTAGGCTACTCAGCTCTACGTTGATGCTTACAAAAAATTCAAATTTTCCAACGGCTTTTTAAAATCCGAAAAATTAAAATCGCTATAACTTTTTTATTCGTGAATCGATTTCGTTGAAATTCCTTATTACAAAACTATGCCATTAAAAGAACATTTTCTGAAAATTTAAACGAAATCGGTCCACGAACAAAAAAGCCTTAGCGTGTACAAACTTTTTGTTTGCCTATTAATATATAAGATGTTAAAATTTTCTAGTACTAAATTTTTTCTTCTTTTTCTAAATTAAAGCAACAAGAAAGTGTTTTTGTTGTTTTTTTTTTTTATATAAGCTTCTGGACTGCAAGAATTCGTTAAACTTCTCCACACCAGACAGTCAATTAACTATACTCTCGTCCTCCTTTTGTATATGTGTAATATATTGTGTGAGAAAAACGCCGCCTACGGGGTTTTCAGAGCACACGAAACTTCCCCCCCCCTTGTTCTTCTCTATTTTCTTCCTCTATCCAAAAAAAAGCCAAGCCACACAAAATTCAAGTATTTTTTTATTTTTTTATTTTAAACGTCCTCAGCCGCTTTTATATTTTTTTATGTTTTTGTACTTTGCGATCTGCGACAGAATTATAGCCAAAAATCCGCAGTTGTTATTAAAATATTTCCTCTCCGCTGAATATTCTCGATAACCAAGAACAATAAATAAATATAAATTTTCTTTTATATACCGATTTTTTGTGTTTCACCAGCCAAAAAATTTGTACATGTGTACATGCAACTTTCCTCCCGTGTGTGTTTTTAATCCTTCTGGGTTTTTTATTTTATTTCCTTTTTGTTTTAATTAAACCCCGACTCTACCTATATTTTAGATGTATTTAATTTTTACTTACTGCTGCCCGGAATTTAAAAGGATTTTTATTTAAGTTCGATGTAACTTAACCTCTGGCTTTCCGTCGTCTTTTGGTGGATTCCTTTTTTTTTGTTTTCTCCTCCTTTGGTTGTGTAGAGCCGCCGTACGTCGTCGTCTTCTTCTTTTCTTTTTGATCTTCTCTCGTCGTTATTTTTTTTATGATGATGATGATTTATTATTTATTTCGGTTCCGTTTTTATTCCTTTTTTTTTTAGATATTTACTTCTTACGAATATAGAACCGCGTCCGTATACTTTTAATCAACAGTTTAATTAATTTTATAACACGAAATTATTATTTTGTAATTTTTAAGGACTCGTTCATGAAAAATTCGTGCTCACCAACCAGCTAGAACTTTTCCTCCCTCCAAAGAAAAAACTCCTTTCATTATTCATTTTTTTCTCGCCTATCCTGTTTAAATTTTCCTTTTCATCCCAAGTAATTTACAGTAAATTTCCCCTTGCCTACAGGGTGATTCCCCCACTAAATTCCCCAATCAAAATAAATTTTCCGACCGACCGTTACATCTTCTTGTGGCATATCGCCGGTCCTTGACATTGATGTAACATATAATCCCACCAAAAAAACATTAAAAATGTGAATTAGAAGTTCGTGGGCGCGGAAATTATTTATTGGGACAGTTTAAAACACACTTATAACAAAAAGAAGTGATATGGATTAGTCAAGATGAATCGTTAATAGCATGAAATAATTAAACACGTGCATTTACGAACGAATTCAAAGGAATTATATAACTGCCAATTTTTATTTAAAACTCAATAAAGTATTATCAACCGCGAAAAAGTTGGCTGGCGCGTTCGTTGTATACCTAGCATGAATCTTTGCTGAATTCAGTGTGGCTCAGTCTATAGTATTTCTAATAAAATTTGTTACATTTCGAAGGGCAGCTAAGATTCATGCTCTAAAATTGTTGTAAAATTCCTTTGAATTCGTTCGTAAATGCACGTGTTTAATTATTTCATGCTATTAACGATTCATCTTGACTAATCCATATCACTTCTTTTTGTTATAAGTGTGTTTTAAACTGTCCCAATAAATAATTTCGCGCCCACGAACTTCTAATTCACATTTTTAATGTTTTTTTGGTGGGACATCACTCTTTTTTGTTTTAATACATTCTAAAATAAAAAATAAATAATCTTCTGTATAAAGAAATTTTATGTATTTAATTGTTCATTATATTTTTTTATTTATTTTATAAGTAGGTAATAACAAAATGCAGGAATTCAAATTAATATTATTGCCTTTGTAAAAAAACAAACAAAAGCTCCTTTCGAGTTTCTCGGCCAAGATTTTTTCTGTACTATGGAATTATTGATCCATAACCAGCTCGATTTTTCTTTCAACATGCTGATCTAATGACCTTGTTCGAGTGTTCCTTTGAATTCGTTCGTAAATGCACGTGTTTAATTAGTTCATGCTAATGTGTTCTAGTTATGATACCCTTTCATTTGATACCCATGTCGATGGGCTATGTAAAGAAAATGGGTATCCGCTTTCTTGACATAACCGCCGTGGATCTAAATATATTTTGAGTATACTAAATCGCTTATTGTGTTCTACTTATCATTCCCTTTCATTTGATACCCATGTCGAGGGGGTTGTGAGGAAAATGGTAATCCGCCCTCTTGAGATGACAGCCATGGATCTAACCAGATATTGAGTATATTATATCGCTTATGGTACTCTACTTATGATACCCTTTCAATTGATACCTATGTCGAGGTGGTGGTGAAGAAATGGTAGTCCGCCCTCTTGAGACGGCCGCCATGGATATAAAGACATAGCTTATTGTGTTCTACTTATCATACCCTTTCATTTGATACCCATGTCGAGGGGGTTGTGAAGAAAATGATAATCCGCCCTCTTGAGATGACAGCCATGGATCTAACCAGATATTGAGTACATTATATTGCTTATGGTATTCTACTTATGATACCCTTTCAATTGATACCTATGTTGAGGTGGTGGTGAAGAAATGGTAGTCCGCCCTCTTGAGACGGCCGCCATGGATATAAAGACATAGCTTATTGTGTTCTACTTATCATGCCCTTTCATTTGATACCCATGTCGAGGGGCTTGTGAAGAAAATGGTAATCCGCCCTCTTGAGATAACCGCCGTGGATCTAAATATATTTTAAGTATACTAAATCGCTTATTGTGTTCTATATATCATTCCCTTTCATTTGATACCCATGTCGTGGGGGTTGTGAAGAAAATGGCAATACGTCCTCTTGAGGTGGCCTCGGTGGATCTAACTATTTATTGAGTATACTATATTGCTTATTGTATTCTACTTATCATACCCTTTCATTTGATATCCATGTCGAGGGGATTGTGAAGAAAATGGTAATCCGCCCTCTTGAGATGACAGTCATGGATCTAACCAGATATTGAGTATATTATATCGCTTATGGTATTCTACTTATGATACCCTTTCAATTGATACCTACATAAGTCGAGGTGGGGGTGAAGAAATGGTAGTCCGCCCTCTTGAGACGGCCGCCATGGATATAAAGACATAGCTTATTGTGTTCTACTTATCATACCCTTTCATTTGATACCCATGTCGAGGGGGTTGTGAAGATAATGGTAATCCGCCCTCTTGAGATGACAGCCTTGGATCTAACCAGATATTGAGTATATTGTATCGCTTATGGTATTCTACTTATGATACCCTTTCAATTGATACCTATGTCGAGGTGGTGGTGAAGAAATGGTAGTCCGCCCTCTTGAGAAGGCCGCCATGGATATAAAGACATAGCTTATTGTGTTCTACTTATCATACCCTTTCGTTTGATACCCATGGCGAGAGGGTTGTGAAGAAAATGGTAATCCGCCCTCTTGAGACGTGTACCATGCGTACCCTTTTTGTTAATCATCGAAATAATAGGGAATGCTATTTGACATCAACAGTGCTGGATTTGACTAACTTGTAAGGAATATGTCATATTTTTTAGAAATAAATTATGATTACGAAGTCGGCATTCGGTATTTCAAAATTTTACTGTACATTATTTGTACTGTGAACTACATGTTTTTTATAGTACCTAACGCAATCTGATAACATAGTTGCGACTAACCACTTTAAATGAATACATTTTGTTAATCATCTAATGCCATCTGGCATCAACAGTTCGAGTAAACACTTTTCGACTAACTAGTAGCACCATCTCCTTTATTGAGCAATTGAAATAACTTAGAGCGCCATCTGACAGAATAATTTTGAGTACCCACTTTTTTAGACTGAAGGAGAAGAAAAAAGTTCGATTCGAAATGTAAAAAATGTAAAAATAAAGAAAACGAAGAATGATAGGAAAAAAACTCATGGAATAATAAATTATTTATATTTTGGGTTTCGGTTACAAATGAAAAATTACTTATATTGCTTATAAAAAGGTGATAAATCGCATAATTTTATAAAAAAAAACACTTTGTTTTCTATGTTTAGGCGTAAATAAGGCATTAACTGTTTGCCCTTACGAACTCGGCAAACTACCGCTTGCCTTGATAGTATTATATAAACAAGCAAGGGTAGCAAATATAATATTTATAGAACAAAATTTATTATGGGATGAAAATAATATGTGTAAAAACAAGTATTAAAGAAATTAAAAGAAGGAGAAGGGAAAAAAAATAGAAGAAAAAAAAAATCAAAATAGCAAACAAAATCAAATAATAAAACAAAAGATCTCAGAATATCGAATAATATATACGTGTAAAAAAAATAAAGAAAATATCGAAATAAAAAAAATAATATCAATTCAAAAAAAAATAATATGAATAATGCAAAACAAAGTAAAAGAATTGTTATGAGCAAACTATTATATGTATATATATTAGGGTGGCCCTTATTTTCAAAAAGTCGGAAATTTCCACATGCTAACCCCTAGAATGGTGCTCTATACCGAAAAAAAAAATCCTCTAAAAATTTCAGCTGAATTGGTTAAGTCTTACCCGTGCCGAAAACGGGGTAAAGTTTGGTAGTTTATATGGAAATTTTTATTAATCAACATTTTTGATTTGCTTCCAATTTTTTTATGCAGCCCCTATACAAAATAAGCGGACCCGTATTTTTTCTTTTTTAATTTTGGTCAGTATTTTAAAAAATAAGGGGGGGTAAGTTTACGTCATTCGCCGATTATGCCCTTTTCCAAATCGTTATTGCTCCGGTTCTATTCATGGTATTATTAGTATTTTTTCGGTATAGAGCACCATTCCAGGGGTTAGCATGTGGAAATTTCCGACTTTTTGAAAATAAGGGCCACCCTAATATATATATATATATATATATATATATATACATATATACATATATATATATATATATATATATATATATATATATATATACATATATGTGATATATATATTTTTATTATATAACGATTTACTTCCGATAACATTTAAATGATTTAATTAATAACAAAAAATCCCGACTTCGACTTGCTTTGTTTTAGACTAAATTTTCGACATCTCATCGCCTCCTTCCGACTCCCGTATTTTCCTAATTACTACAGTGCCTTGAATGCGAAGGTTCTTGAGTGTCTTTTTTCTCGGTTCCTACATCTCGGCCATCCTGCATTTCTTCATCTGACCCAGATGAAGCTGTCCCACTCTCTCCATAACTAACATCATCATCATCAGTGTCCCCCCGCGTCCAAGGTTTAAGGTGATCCGCGGAGGCAGACGTCTGCTTGGTTCCCTCTGTTTGGCTAACTTTGATTAGATCGTACTTGTCATGACCCTTGTCTTTTAAGACTCTATACGGTCCCAAGAATTTGGGGTAGAGTTTTAGACCAGATCCAAACTGTGATCTCTCAACTACCACCAGATCTCCTACTTTGTATTTCCATGCTCTCTTCCTTCTTTTATTATAATTCTTTTGATTTTCTTGTTGCGCCCGTAAAATTTGTTTTTTAGCTAGCTGTCTTAATTCATTCCTTTCTTCTATAAAGCTGCTCACTAATTCTTCTTCAACTATTTTAAAAAGAGTATCATCTCTATTGGTTATCATCTTTGTGCCCACCATTAACTCAAACGGAGTGTGGCCTGTACTTCTTGAAGTTGATGAATTTAACATCTGCTGTACTGTTGGTACGAACTTGAACCATTTCTGTGGTTCCTTTACTGCAAGTTTACTAATGTTGCAAAAATATTATTATTGATATATGTATTTGTTCAAATTAAAACAACCCGTAACTTTATTACAACCGTTTTTATTCAAGCATAACTTATAACTAACTATAGCTGGCATGTTTTTTGTATCGCCATAAACGATGGCTACTAAGGATCAAAATATTTAATTACGTTTACAGAGTAAAACAACTTAAGTACAACATGCTTTCTAAGTTTCTACAACAATTCGGCCATCCTGATTTAAAATCGCCCTCGATTTAATAACATTAGCTCTTTATGTTTTCCCTATATTTCATAAACATGTACATACATTTTTTCAAATCTAAATAAGCATAAAATTATTCAAATTAACATTTTCCATATACATGTTAATTTTCTAAAACAACTATTTCGTTAATTATTTCGTTAATGTTTATTTTAAATTTCTAACCTTGATTATTTCTAATATTCCTCCATGGTTTCATATGTGCAGCTTCCACTACTCCTGTGTACGGCAGCCGTGTTATCTGTTGTCCTTCAATGTCTTTAACGAGATACCGATTATTCCTTAAAACCTTGACGACCTCATAAGGTCCTCTAAACTTTGGGACAAACTTTCGATTTACACGATGTACATAAAATCTAGGGGTTCTATGGGATTTATCATAGTATGTTTTCGAGTAATTTTGTGCTTTCTTAATATTTTCAGACGCATCTTCCCTAATTTTTCCCATATTTCTTTCATCTTTAACTTCTAACCTTTCTCTGAGCGGTTCGTCGACCGTACCTCTCTGGTTAGTTCCATAAAGCATTTGACTGGGGGTCTTACCAGTAGATCGATTAACAGAATTATTTACAGCAAACTCTACTTGAGGTAAGACTTCATCCCATGTTTTAGATACATTGGAACATAACTTCGCCAACATAGGACCTAAACTTTCGTTTACCCGTTCCACTTGTCCGTTTGCCTGCGGAGAGCCTACCGCTATCTTAATGTGTTGAACACAATTTGCATCCATAAAATCTCTAAATTCTGCAGATGTGAAACATGTCCCTCGGTCTGACACTATTCTTGTAGGACGACTGTAATATGAGAAATATGTCTTCAAACAAGCAATGGCTTCCCTTGAAGAGGTACTTTTGACCGCATAAAATTTTACAAATTTAGTAAAGGCATCAATAACCACTAAGATATGCCTTTTCTTGGACTTAACATTTTGTAAAGGACCAAAATGATCTATATGTACCGTCTCAAACGGCAGTACTCCTTTTGGTATAATATTAAGGTAACCTTCCTTTTTACCACTTTTCGCAGAATATGCAATACACTTAAAACAATTTTCAATAAAATTTTTAATTTTGTCCCTCGCTTTTGGTATCCAGTACGTTCTACTAATCTCTAAAAAACATTTTTCTGTACCAGCATGTCCTAACATTTCAGGGTAAGTTCGTATAATTTCTGTTTCCATCTCACCCGGGACATAAAATCGAATGCCCTCATTCGTTTTCCGATACACCAAACCGTTTCTCATTTCATACTTATTATTTTCACTAATTTCTAATTCTTTCCGTATAGACACAATATTGTTATCACGGCTCTGGCAGATTGCCAAATTCTGTTCCAGAGAATTTTCTTCTAAAACTAATACATTTGTGCTTCTGCTTAGTGCATCTACATGATTCATTTTCGCACACATTCGGTGCTCTGTAGAGTAGTCATAATTTTGCAACTCCAGTGCCCATCGCGCTATCCTTGGATTTATGTCCCTTTTATTTAGTGTTAAAACCAAAGAATTGCAATCCGTAACTATCTTAAACTTTATACCCTGCAGATAAACCCTAAATCTCCTTAATGCATAAATTATAGCAAGTGTTTCTAGTTCGTAACTATGGTACTTACTTTCTGTAGGAGTAGTTCTCTTTGAGAAGTAGAACACGGGATGGAATTTACCATCGGATTTCTTTTGCATTAGAATACCACCGAAGCCTATACTACTGGCATCGCAATGCAATTCTGTTTCATCGGCAGGGCTATATATAGCTAAGACGGGTGAGCTTACTAATTTCATCTTTAAAATCTCATAGCTCTCTACCTCCTTAAGACCCAACTTAAAAATAGCATTCTTTTTCAATAGATCGTAAAGTGGTTTTGCAATTATGGCGAAGTCCTTGATAAACTTCCGGAAATATGAACAAAGTCCGAGAAAGCTATGCACTTGCTTAACACTTGTAGGGATAGAAAAACCTGAAATTGCATTAATATTGGAAGGATTTGGTTTAATCCTTTCTGCACTAATAACGTAGCCTAAATATTCAATTTCAGTACACACAAATTTACATTTATCCACTCGGATTTCTAATAAATTTTCGGACAAAACCTTAAAAACTTCTTTTAGCACTTGTAAATGCTCGTCTAAGGACTTGGAGGCAACTAGTATATCATCCATATACACCAACAATTTATTTTCATTAATTAAATTACTAAAAACGGTATTAATATATCTCTGGAAAACAGATGGTGCACTACGCAATCCAAACGGCATTTTTGTATACTCGAATTGCCCCAACGGAGTTACAAACGAGGTATACTTGATTGATTCTTCAGCTACTCTGACTTGATGAAAGCCACTTTTCAAGTCCAACAGAGAATAATATTTCTTTGTATGTAGATTAGTTATGTGATCCTCAATCAGAGGTAAAGGGTAGTTATCTCTAGCAGTTATTTTGTTTAGTTGGCGAAAATCAACACATAACCTGTATTCACCATTTTTCTTTTTTACCATAACTATGGGTGAACAATACGGAGAATCACTTGGGCGTATAATCCCATTCTTACGCAAATCATTTAACAATTCTTGGAGCCTACCTTTTTCCGTGAAAGATAATCTTCTCGGCGTACAATGAAAAGGAATATCTTTCGTAAGCTTAATATTCATTTCATAATCAATAATTGGTTTTTTCGGTTTAAGGCTGTTAGTATAGTATTTACTATATATTGACCTAAATGCTTCAGACGTTTCTAAACTAATATTTTCACCCAACCTAATATCTGAACTTGACTCAACATAACCTATGTTTAAAATCTCTTCCTCAAAGCTGTCATCGTCTTCCTGTCTTAACCTATATCTAAATTTTCCCAGAGAGTCTCGCCCCAGTAATAAATCGCAACACATAGTATATTTCGGAACAACTTTAACATTCAATTCGCATTCTTTATTTTCAAAGCAGCAAATAATAGAAAATTCAAAATTGATTTTTACTGGACTACGATTAACACCGAAATAAGTTTCAGCCTGCGGTACACTAGTATGACATTCGATAAAGGACAACGGCAACACGCTTTCACTCAACAGGGTAACGGGGCTACCGGTATCAAGGAGGGCACATAAATTGTAAGAAAAGTCTAAACTATCTGATCTAAATTTTATAGTTACCTGCTTAAATACATCTAGTTGGGGCTTAGACCCCTCTGAAATTGTGTTGATATTCTTCTTCGACTGGCTGCAAGTGTTTGAGAAATGTCCAACTTGTCCACATACATAACAGGACCCTCGTTGCCTGGGTGGTTTTTCACAGTCACGGGCAATGTGACCGTCGATGTTACAATTAAAGCACCTCAGTTTGTATTTCGTGCTAACTTCCTTCTTCCGTGGAGTGACCTTAATATCCGGAACTGACATAATCTTCTTCGCCCCTAACGTCATGGCGGATGGGGTTTTTCGTAATTTCGAAAATGCTTCAAAAATATCGTCAAGCGCATAAAATCTTTGTGGCCTAGCTAGAGCTTCATAACCTGGATCGGCCATTCCTTCTATGATGTATTCCAAGACCTCTTCCTCCGGCCAACCAAGTTGGTTTGCCAAAATAATTTTTTCATGAAAATAACTGGTGAAATCTTCGTTTGACTGCCACTGACGTCCTTCAAACTCTCTTCTCAGCTTTGCTTTGGTTTGCGTTGAATGAAACATCTTCTTCAGTTCACCTAGTACTTCATCAAGACCTAGATTAACATGAAGCGGTTTTGACCAAAAGAACTTCAAAGCGCTTCCTTTAAGTTTGGAAATTATTAACGTCTTCATAACAGAGCGGTCCACCTGATACGTTCTCATCACTTCTAATATTTGCCGTTCCCATGATTCGAAACTGCATTCAGCTGGGTCATATTGTGGAATCATTTCCGATATGTGACCAATGTTGACTTTAAATTTTTCTACTTCAGCTTGTAGATTTACTGGAACTTCTTCTCGCCTTAACCGCAATAGAGCCATTTCTCTTCTTAACAGATCATTTTCCTTCGCGGCTAGTTCCTTTTCTTTCTTTAAAATTTCATTTTCTTTAGCTAAAAAATTTTCAGAATCACCTGCCATTGTTGAGGAGGCGACGACATTAGTACATCGGATGGAGTCATCGCTGCCCACCTCATCCCTCGTGTGCAAAAGTGACGATCCAGGAGAATGCTGCTCATCTGCCAAAATTTCCCTTAATTTTTTCTGCAATTCTGCTTTCGTCTTTATCTTCGAACAAGATAATCCACGTGCGGCAATTTCTCTTCTCAAATCTTTTGCCTGCAGTTTATTCACAAAACTCGTAATGTCTTGGTTCATTTTCGGATTAGTTTTTTATTACACTTTAAATTAATTAAATATTTCTTTTTTATTTGAAAAAAACGTTTGAAAATCGCCGCTTGTCAAAAAAAAAAAATCCGGCACATGCGAACTAAAATATAAGCACACTTGATTATATTTTCTTTCTTATTTGGAGACTCGATCCCACTTCTGATTTTTGTTGCAAAAATATTATTATTGATATATGTATTTGTTCAAATTAAAACAACCCGTAACTTTATTACAACCGTTTTTATTCAAGCATAACTTATAACTAACTATAGCTGGCATGTTTTTTGTATCGCCATAAACGATGGCTACTAAGGATCAAAATATTTAATTACGTTTACAGAGTAAAACAACTTAAGTACAACATGCTTTCTAAGTTTCTACAACACTAAGTACAGCTATCAGATTTCGATTAATCCGTTCCACTTGCCCATTGCCTCTCGGCACACCCGTTGTAATCTTAACGTGTTGTATATCATTCGCCTTACAATATTCATCAAATTGATTGGATACAAATGCTGCTCCTTTATCAGATATTAACCTGACCGGATTTCCAAAAGTGTGACTCTGATGCCTCAGCTTTTCGACAACTTCCTGTGAATTCGTCGTTTTCGTAGGGTAAAGCCACGTGAACTTCGAAAACCCGTCCACTACTACAAAAATATACCTGTACTTTTTTGATGTTGATGGCAACGGACCTAAATGATCGACATGGTATGTGTGAAGAGGTCGGTCAAACTTATCCAATGGATTCAGATATCCTTCAGGTTTTCCCGCTTTCCTTGCGGCCAATATACACGCCACACAATTGCTTACAACTAAATCAACAGCCTTTTGTAATTTAGGCAGATAATAATCTTGTCCTACTTGTTGCATGACTTTCCTAGCACCTATGTGTCCATTCTCATGAACTCTTCTGATGATTTCAGCCTGTATTCTCTTGGGTAAAACCAAAAGATAGTCTCCATCCTTAAATTTGTAGAGTAGTTCTCCTCTCATGACATAATCCTGATATGTTTCTTTTAGTAGAACTTTTTTAACGACGCTGCAATATTTATCATCTTCTTGAGCCCTTCGTACCTTGTTGAGTATTTCTGATTGCACTAGCATAACTGTAGGAAAACGGCTTCATGCATCCACGTGCCTCATCATTCTTCCTGATCTGGGCTGTACTTCACAACCAAATTCTTCTATAATTAAGGCCCATTTGGCCACTCTTGCACATGGTTCTCGTTTTTTCATTGTAAGGTAAAAAGCTTGACAGTCCGTGAAAACTTTAAAGTCTATTCCCAATAAATAGCAAAGTAATCTTCGCAATGCCCTTATGATAGCCAGAACCTCGTGTTCGTAACTTGAGTACTTCTGCTCGGCTGGACTCATTTTAAAGCTTAGGTAGTATACAGGGTGGAATTGTTGATCCTCCGAATTTTTCTGCAGTAATACTGCTCCTCCATCTATTGAGCAAGCATCCGTATGTAGTTGAGTTTCAGCGTGTGGGTTATATATCTGAAGTACTGGTTCCTTGCACAACTTTTCTTTCAAGACTTCATATGCCATGAGTTGATCGGGTCCAAAACAAAATTTACTGCCCTTTCTCGTGAGATCACTAATAGGCTTAGCTATCTTGGAGTACCCCTCAACAAATTTCTTGAAAAATCCTGTGAGACCTAGAAAAGACTGAACTTCCTTAACATTTCTGGGAATTGGAAAATTAGCGACTGCTTTCGTTTTCTCTAGCGAAGGCTTTATATGTCCATTACTGACAACATGTCCCAAAGACGCAATTTCTTCCTTGAGGAACTGACATTTTGACCATTTAAACTGTAATCCGTGTTTCTCCGCTACTTCCAATACTTGGGCAATCTTTTTAACATTTTCTTCGACACCCTTAGATGATATGATTAAATCATCGACATAAACATAGACAATGTTTTTGACAATAAGTTCATGGAATACAGTATTAACATACCTCTGAAAGACAGACGGTGAATTACATAGTCCAAATGGTACTTTACGAAATTCGTATTGTCCCATATGAGTTATGAATGACGTATATTTTCGGCTTTCTGGAATGACATCGACATGAAAAAACCCATTCTTCAGATCCATTGCCGTGAATATGCGGCCGTCATGAAGTTTATCTAAGACGTCTTCTATTAATGGTAACGGATATCTTTCTTTGATCATTTTCTGGTTCAAATTCCTATAGTCGACACATATTCTACTTGTTCCATCCTTCTTTCCTACGATAACTATCGGGCTTGCAAAATCTGAATTGCTTGGTTGTACTATTTTCTCCTCTAACCACTGATTTATTTGCTCCGTTACTACTTTCTTCTCGCTTGGTGATAATCTTCTCGCTGGCTGATATACAGGTACCTCATTTCTAAATGAATCTTCATCTGAATAATTGACTTCTCTACAACTTTCGGTTGATAGGATCGTAACAACTTGGACAACTTATCTGCAACTTCAGGATCCTTTACATCTTGCATGCACGACG